>OY998228.1:12325891-12373391 GCA_963922035.1 Amblyjoppa proteus | reverse complement strand
TTTTTGTTTATAAATAAAACAATTATCGAAAAAAAGTAATGCTGCAAAGAACGAATAAAACGCTTCGTAGTCTCGCTACAATGTAGGCTTCACAGTGTTTCATAATATAATCGCGCCAAAGCTCAATAGCGACCGTTAGTCAGCGTAATGCTAAGAAAAAAAAAAAAAAAAAAAAAAAAAAGGAAGAAAAAAGAAGACGTGCCTCGATTTGTATCGGAGTGATGGAGAACTAATAAAGTTTCCAGTCTCGGCGCACGAATATCTATATATAGATATACGCATACATACATATATGTATACAATAATTAGCAAGAGGCCTGCCAGTGAAAGGATAGGAAGTGTCTCGGCACTGACGGTGCACAAGTTCTCCAAGGCCTCCGTCAGTCGACATAACGCAGCGAAAATTGTGCACGCCAGTGCAATAATATTGTAACGTTATAAAATGCAATCGTAACGGTCCTTAAAAAAAAAAAAAAAAAACAAACAGCCTCGATGTACTCATTAAGCGATTTGAAGATACGGCAGTCGTAGTTTGCACGCGTCGCTCCGTATCTCGACGTTCGCGCGTTCTCTCGTCGCCGTTTCTTTCGATCTCGCGTACGTTTCCTCATCGTCAGATATTTGCCTATAATTTACCCCGCGAATTCCCTGTGTGAATCGTCGACGAGCGTCGACCCGCGCCCCATAGCTAATTCATAAACTCCTTGAAAATTCGAAGCTACCCGCGGCTCCGTTCGCTCGAATTTTCGTCTGTAAATTAACTTTTCCCTTTGATGCTTAAGAATCGGCCTTTGGCTAAGTCGCTTCCGCACCGTTCCCGCAATAACATAGCCACAGAGCGGCAAAACCCGGAGCTCCCCGTCGCTCGCCACAGAGAATCCGCGATCGATTCGCAACGCTCCTTTTTTGCTTCAGTTTCATATTTTTTTTTTTTTTTTAGCCTCCCCTCCCAATCAGCCCGACGCTCGCACGGGATGACCGTGAAACGCGGGAAAAGTGTTGATGAACCCGTTCCGCTCTGCCGCTTCATGCCTCGATTCCAGCCGGGAGAGTCGTGCCTCGACGATTTCCGGATAGCAGAATATGAGTACATAAAAAAAAAACAAAAAAAAAACACCATCCTGGCATACTTCGCATGAACCCTACGCTGCGACTCCGCGGAGAGTCTGCGATAAATGAAATGTGCGAACGTCGCTACGTCGAGGAGGAAGCGCGGCCGTACGGTGCCGATGCGGGCGGGTTCGCCAAGGGTGAAGAAAAAGAAAGAGAGAAAAAAAATAAAAAAAAAGAAGCATCGAGGTGCGGCGAACGCGGTGGTGGATCTCGCGATTGAAAAAAAGGACAGTCGATAAGGGGCGACCGCGGCGCGGCCTTGCCGGTCGTTCCCGGCTGTTGCCGCTCGGCACGCTACGATCCGCGATCCGCATCCGTGCAGGTACGTCCATGTGTGTATTGTACCGAGCTTAGTACACTGGGGGGCGGGGGGGGGGGGGGGTAGTGGGGGGTTCGTTTACCCCAGGAAAAGCGCTTCCCGCCCTTCTCATCGATTCATCCCTTCTTCCTTGGCGCAACCGGCTGCTGGCGATGGTCCGCGCGAACGTTCGCCACCCACGCTCATCCACCGGCGGGTCGTCCTCGCGACGGGGAGCGAAGGAGAGAGAGATAACCCCCGACCCACCCCCTTCCGCCCCCCACCCGCGCCGCCCCTCGCGCGCAAGAAATTTACTTTCGAGAGAACAAAAAACGGAAGAGGAAAAATCGATGTCCCGCGGCGATTGGCCAGGACTGGGAGAATCCCAGTCCAGGATTGGGCCGGTGCTAGACCAGGGCGGGGCTTAAAGATGAGCTCTCGCTATGTCATCGCTTATATTGATCCTACACCCGCGCACTCTCTCCACCTCCGTCCCTCTCTCTCTCTCTCTCTTTATCTATCTCCGTTTGCCTCGCATCACCCCCGCGAACGTTGTACGCACCGGGGTTATAACTATCTGCGAAACATCGTCCTGCGTATTATCTCACTTCCCACCCTCCGGACGCTGCCCTCCATCGTCGGCCGTACGCACTTGCACCGAGGCGGCGGGAAATATCATGCGTGCGTTATGAACCTTGGCTCGGGAGGAGCGTTAATATAGTTTTTTTTGTTGGTTTTTTTTTTTTTTTTTTTTTTTCGGGACTTTCGTTATAATTTTCTGTTGGGTTTAGCGCTGGAGTGCGATTCTGTCCATTAGCGGATCTTGATATTTCACGCGATTCGTCAGGGAGCGCGCGGAATTCGAGATCCATCGAGTTAACGAGGCAGATTAGGTGTGCATACGACCGGATGCTCGTACATACTGGATGCGAGGGAGATTCAGCTTTCGGATCTAATGCGATTCACTTTTGAGAGGCGACGTCGAAGATTGTCAATGCGATGTCTTCGAATATGAGGGGTGTTAATTGCGCGTGAGATTCCGCGGTCGATCATAAAAACTGTAATGCTATTGTTCTTTTGGGCGCTGAAACTTTGGCGTTTGTAGAGAATAGGAGTTCACGGTAGAATTTATAGACGCAGTGGTATTCTATTTATCGTTGGATAATAAAGTTTCAGCACCCTAGAAAAAAAAAAATTGCATTACAGTTTTTATTACCGACTGGATGCGAGATGGGCGGAAGGTGTGTTTCACATCACCCCGAGGCTTTGTTACGGATTTTCAGATCGCTGCTTCACTGTCGTTCGCGCTGGTTTTCGGGCGATGTTTTGCATTTTGGGACATGGGGAAAATTTTACTGCACCATAATCTGATAGTAAAATTGTTTTGGTAACTTTTGGTTTAAAATACTTTATGTGTGTATACAATTACATCTATACATACGTGTCTCATCGTATGGAATGAGATTGAATTAATAAAAATAATAAATCATTCTCATTGAGTTAACGAGACAGAATAGCCGATCAATCCGACCGGATGTTCGTACATAATCGATTTTGGGACCACATAATTTTCGGTTCCATTACGGGGGGGTAACAAGATTTACCTCGGAAACGTGTCATTAGCTATGCTAATCGTATGCGATAGCTTCGAATATGTCGTAGTATCGACCCTTTGCTCCGAATTATCCGCCCGCTGGATCACAGTCGTTCGCGCAGAGATATTTGCGGTCTGCTGAGATATTTGCCATCCTTCGATACGCGAAACATTTTTCTCGTAATCGTAATCCCAAAAACCAACTTTAAAAAAATTTATTTTGACCAATTTTTTTTTCTCCTTACAAATTTTGAATGCGACGAAAAATTAACGATAAAAATAATGAATAATAATCCATCGAATCATCGAGGCAAATTGGTCGAATCCTATTCGATGCGAGCGACACAGAATTTTCGGATCTACTGAGATTTACATCGGTAACGATTCATCGACTCAGTGTCTGCGATAATTATAGCAATTACGCTCATTATATGTGATATCTTCGAGGGTGCCGAAGCATTGACTCTTTGTTCCGCATTCTTCGTCGACTGGTTCACAGTCCTTCGCGCAATTTTTCCGGAGATATGATTGTACACTCGTCGATCAACGTTAGCAGGGTGGGGGGTTGCATTGCTCCTCTCTGCGGGACGAGATTTATTTATTGACAGAAGGCGGGTGCCCGGCCACGCTCGAGTGTTCGGTCCCAATAAAACCTATGAAATTCCCCCCCCGTTCGATCCACCGTCGCCGCACATGCATTGTTCGGATATTCTGTTTACATTGATTAATTGCATGATCTTTACGGTCATTCCTTCGACCGGGCGGAGGGTCGAGGGGGGTGGGGGGGTGGGGGGGGGAGGCGTTACCCAAGGGATCGAGCCCTGAAATATTTCATCTGTCCTCCCTAACAAGTATATCGTTCGCGATTATTTGTATCTCAATCCCTGAGGGGCTCGGGTCGGGTCAAAATAATGAAAAAAAAAAGAAAAAAATCAAACTATTAAATATCCTTGACACGAGCTGCGAGGGCAATGAATATCAATTTTTTCCGATAGAATCTGCATCTGTAAACTATAGAGAAATTCTTTAATTGAAATTTAATTGACAGATGGAAAGAAGTATAGGCGACATATCGGAAAATTGGTGTGTGATGTATGAAGCATGTTTTCGCGCGAAAAATAGCGTATGTAGAATTTTGTTTTTTTTTTTTTTGCGAATACGTGTCTTCGCATATTAAGCAATTTATATGATCAATATAGATAGATAGCATTTTATTTAGTCCTGCGATATCTCCGTCGAGGAGGGGTGCGATAAAAGCAAAAGAGTGCTAGATTAAACATTAATAGATATATCATTCATAAGCAGCTAAATAAGCGAGACTGTATAGAGCTTAAGAAGCGAAGCATAATAAGCAGATAGAGCTGGTAGACATAAGTTATAACGAAAAACAGATGAGTCAGCGGAGCGATAAATAAATAGATACATGGAGACTTCGGAGAACAAGCACGGTTAACGTAGCGCCAACATATGAATAATATAAATTCATAAATTAACATATTTCCAATTGAATCAATGTCAATTTTAATGTATTGCAAATATGTTTTTTTTTTTTTGCATTAATGTGATTTCCGTGCGAAACAGATGATTAATTATATTTAGCATTCGTTAGCTTCCCGGTGAGAATTTCCGCGAATTCGAGCACAGGTATGATGAAAATCAATCGTCCCAGTTCCGATGCATGTATGCATGTATTGCCGGTGCTCTCGTGATCAATAGTTTCCTTCCGTTGTTGTTTCTGGATGAGCGGATGGTGTACGGCACGCGGGGGACCCTTTGAGCCGAGACTGCTCGCTCATAGAGCACACTGTCGAAAGGCTACTGCGCCGATGTACAAAGCTTGGCCATGTGGGCCTTAGTCACGCTGACTCTGGCATATGGCAAAGTCATGAAGCCACTAGGTGGTCCGCAGTATATTACCCTACCTGTCGTCGGCTCTGCCGCCCTCCACTCTCTGATCCACCGTCGCCAATGTATCCGACGATACACTCTGGTGTCAGCAGTTTTTTTTTTTTTTTTTTCTTTTTGCTTCCTCGTAGAGGGAGCTTCTTGTTTTTTTTTTTTTTTTGCCGTTTGTTTCATACTCGTGCCCGACAATTATTGACGCCATATTTGGCAGCAAATTGAATCCATTGAACGAAGAAGCCCGATCGGGACGAAGGAAGCACAGTATTGAATATTTCATTGTTATTGTTATGATTGTTATTTCAATTTGCAGAAAGTTGGTTCAGAACTTATAAGAATACGCATATGGATAAGTAAATGCGCACTATCTCTTCACGTGAACACGTGTGCATTTCACGTGTTCTTAAATTGAGTGTGTATATATATATGTTTTTTCGAATAACATTTTTTTTTTTTTTTTTTTTTTTTTTTTTTTTTTTTTTTTTTAATGAGAATTGATTACGATAAGATCAATGACTGATACTATATCTAACAGCAAAATGATTTCATTGAACGAAGAAACCCGGTCGCGGCGACGCGAAAGAAGCACAGTATTGAATATGGTATTATTATTATTATTATGATTATTATTTTTATTTGTAGAAAGTAGGTTTAGAACTTATAAGAATCTGCATTTATATAAGTAAATTCGCACGATGCTTTCACCCGAACGTGTGTGCATCGAAACTGTCCTTAAACTGACTGTATATATATTCTTTTTCTAATAACGTTTTTTTTTTTTTTTGCTTTTTTACGACAATCGATAATGATAAGATGAATTGATATTTGGGCGCACGCAGTACATGAATAAAACAATTATCGTCGAACCTCAACTGGGGGTATAGCTCAGTGGTAGAGCATTCGACTGCAGATCGAGAGGTCCCCGGTTCAAACCCGGGTGCCCCCTCATGATATATTTTTTTCCACTCCTTAAGACGAATTTATTGAAAAAAAAAGTGTATTACTCGTATTGATATTTACACAGTATTGTTTTTTTCGCACGCGCAATATATTGTTTGCACAGAATCTGCTATGCTTTTCGATGTACGCGACGAATATTGTATGGCGTTGTGGATAAGCACTTCGAGCTATCCGAGCAGCGAGTCAGCAGAACGCCCACGCACTCGTGATTGAAACACGGAGCTCAGCATGACGTTGATTACGCGAGAGGCTTCGCGCCTAATTGAAGGATGATTAATCGATAAAGCAGCATCTGAACAAACACTCTTTCTCTCTTCGCACTGATGCAAGTCGTGTAATTTTATTTATTTTTATGGCTTTTTGTTTTCAATCGCTAGAGTCAACGACTTATGGAAAGTGGGATAGATCAAATATTTGGAAAGTACGTGACGCGAGATGGGGCGGAGTGGTGTACCGCGAATAAGGCCGCATCTCGGGAGACTGCGGTGAATGAACAGTGCGGGGATAAATCACACGCTTGTCAAGGGCGAGCACCTGCCAGCCGGCAACCCACCAAACGTTAAACCATCCCCCCCCCCACCCCCACCCCCCATAAGCCCCAATGGATATTAGGTAAATCCATGAAATGCCCACAGTGTGTGTACGGCATGCCCCACCGAGTATGAAAGTCGATAGTGCCAATTGGACTGTCGCCAAATGGAATCTGTATTAACGATACGAGTTCCCCCCCCCCCCCCCCTTTCATTGACCGCCGCGGAAATATTTCGCATGTGCGACTTAACGCATTCACCGCGTAGGGTAAAAGTAGCGAATAGGTACCGGTCCACTTGCCGGACTTTTCTACAATCCACGTTCATGCAAGAACCACCGTGTTGACATAAATGCGGATTTAAATGAAGTTCCAACACTTCGTTCGGTTAGTGAGGTGTCGCAAGTGTCGAAGCTTCCTCTTGAAGAGATTCAAAAGTGTCGCACGAGCTCCATTGATTTTTGTATTTGAGCCGTAAGCGAGAATCTCGTTTGTTCAGGTTTGAATATACGCACCTGTTCTTTGATTTCCTGTGTCATTGAGCATTTTAGATTGTACTTTTGTTTGTAGAACTAGAGCCGGATGGTGCGATCGAAAAATTAAGATATAAGGATTGTGAACGTTCGTGGACAATGAGTTGTTGTGAAAAGTACAAACTGATTTTTTACTGTGTAGTTTGGTAATACCGACCACTCTTTGGTCTATTTACAATTGTGAAATTAACTTAGATTCCACAAAAACTTGAAGCTCCGAAGAAGCTTCAAAGATCTTCAAAGATCTCGAAGTTCATCGACCCAATCAAATTTAAATGATCCAAAAAAAAAGTTAAGGCATTCGATTCCATTATTGGCCGAACAGTATGATCCATATTGCCAAGCATGCAAAAAAGGAATCGTAAGATGGACCACCGCGCGACTTTTGTGGAAAAAAAAATCCAAAAAATATTTCATCAGCAAGTCTTCATGAAGGGCGTTTTTTGGGTAGCTATTTTTTCCACCGAAGTGAAATTTACCTCCACATGAACAACATAAAGGCCAAAACCTTTTAGTGACTCGTATTAACCCCCTTTTGCCTTAGAAGAAATAAAGTGTTCAGCTTTTGTTCTATATAAAAAATGTAATTCTCTTTTCGTGTCGTTATGGCCGAACGTGAAGAAAAAATCGTCATGAAGGATTGGCAATAGTGTTTTTTTTCCCCAGATCGAAGTTTCCCCAAGAAACTTCAGTCGATGCATTCGCTCAGTCCCAAGTCAGTCCAAAGCCATTCCTAAGCGACGAAACGTAAATCCATGTCAAACCATCGCCGAAACCGTGAGGAATACCGAAGAGGAAATTGACTCGAACGCCCCGACGGGTCCAGACAATAAACGCGATGCTTCTCATTTGAGCAAGCGAAGTAAGTCAGAAGCGCCAGATGGCAGATGATGCCTGGTAATCCGCCATTACCGTTAGCAATGATCGCCGGATCAGCCCCGCCGACGGACTGCACCGAGCGGACCGAGTGATCGTTTGGATTCATGGGGTTTGCAGCTTTTCCGGCAACCGGTCCCGTTAACGTCGACAGGGACAAAGTAAAAACCCCTCGATAGGATCGCACGTTTTGGATCCGTGAAGTCGATGTCTCGACGCGTCCCGCAGCATCCCTTTTGTTTTTTCCAATGCGCGTCCAGCGCTGATCTCGTCAAAGATTCTCGCTACCTTCCACCCCTTTGGCTTCGTCTTTGCCTCCGGCTTCTTTCCCCCTACTCCAGCCCTCCGATAACCATTGATATTAGGAGCGGCTCTCCGCTTGATGAAAGCCGCACGACAATGCAACCATGGATTACACGTTGAAATGCTTTTACCCTCCCCACGTTCCGGCCACTAGCTCCGTTCACCCGCGCATTATTTTCTATTCAATGCAAAGACTGCAGGTTTATCCGGAGCGGTGAATAGACCTTCGACGTCCATTCTTCGCTCACTTCGCATCGCTCGATGATGCTGCTGCGACGATGTAGTTCGCTAGTTGCGGTGTTTTTGGGATACCGCACTGAGACAAGAGTTTATTCAATTGTAATAAATCTTTCGTTCAACAGCGCCAAATAAATAGTCATTTATCGTTGGCAAATTTTCGTCAAGCTCAATGAAATTTAATTGAGACAAGAAAATTAGACCATTCGATTATTTAAAAAAAAAAAAATTAAATTGTTTGACTAATAAAATTTCGTAACGATAACTATTTATTTTACGATTTTCAACAAAAGATTTTTTAACATTCAATAAACTCTTTTCTCGGTGTACTGTTCGTTCGCCAGTTTTTTTATGTTATTTATATCAAATCATTATTTGCCCGCATTACAGAATTATAAATTTACAGAATTATCCACTAGATATATTTTTTTTTTTTTTACGATTGTATTATGAAATCTATAGTTTTTTACGCGGTGACCAAAATTGGGCCAAAGATGGCCAAAAAAAAAGTGCATCTACACTCTACAGATGTACACTTTTTTTTGGTAAAAGTGATTAAATCGACCCGATCCGTGTATCGTTGATTCACGTGCTGATCGGGGTGAGCCATATTATGATATATAAAGTAACGTGAATGTTCAAATGTGGGCTACGGGTAGAATGACACTTTACGAGTAGAGCCAGCCCAGCAGGCCCGTGGAAGGCGATCTAATTTAATTGACACCCTAATAGCTGCACGGCCTTCGCCGTCGTTCCAGCACACTCGGGCGAAAACTCTTCGAGGAGGGGAAAACTGAAGAGAAATACCAGTAGGGTGGTCGGCTCGGGACGAATGCATGAGGCGAGGACAATTGAATTTCATGGGGGTTTGCCCGCTTAACCGACTAATTGGTTTACTCGTGTTGCTCAATGCGTATCACTTTTTAGATATCTCTGTGTTACACTGCGACACATTCCCTCCGAACGCTCGAATCTCACGCTTATTAGTTTTGTGTATCTATAATTAAAAAAAAAAAATTGACAATTCGTAAACGTGCGACAAGATTCATATTTCACGCGACGCACATTTTTTTTTTTTTTTTTTTTACAACGAATGGTTTGGTTTTTATCTCTTTCGAGTGGAAAATGGTTTTTTGATTGCTAATATTTTTTTTTCTGGCTGGGTGTCTATTTGTGGAGCGCACAAATGTGTGTCAAAATTTTGTACAATTAAAAAAAAAAAAAAAAAAACACATTTTTGGCATTCATTCGCAATTTTTTCTGAATCGTTTTTTCGCTTCTGAGGTAAAGTACCAAAACGGATGGATAAATCAATGTGAAATTCAATATCAAAATCACATTTTCCATGCAGAAGACTCGCTGCGATCCAGAGTCTCTTTGAAATGCTTTATCTGGATTTTAGGTAGTGTAAAAAAATCTTTCACCACGATCATACTTTCGATTTACAGTTATTTAAAATAAAAATACACATTCTCTCCTCACATATCTCGTATGTGATGACAAAAAATGCCTATCGAATAAAAACCATTCTCGCCAATCGGCGTATCCGAATGGAATTGCCAACGAGTTTAACGTCGGATTGATCGAATCAAAAAGGGGATTTGCCGAGATTGACAATTTTCATAATGACGCAATTTTCGAATGACCTCCGATATCAACGCCAGCATCCACATTCGTGCAATTATCACGATTGCAAAGCTGCTATTTATAATTTATCGATAATTTGAAAGGAACACATTGTCATGTAACAGCGATGAATAACGTACTCGAGGAATATCCTTCGATCGTGAGAATAATTGAACAATCGCGCGCGCGCGCGCACCCTCCCGGGCGATAACAATTTCGGATATACGACCGCGAAACTATCAACAATTCCGCAAATCCTTCGGTCTCGTTAAACTTTAACGAGCAGAGGTTAAAAACGTTAAACTGCCGGAGCCGTGCTTTAAAAAGTTGCCGGAGTACCCGGGGGAAGAGCAGAAAGCGAGGGTGGATAAGGTTTCGCCAAGTTTCGCACGCTGCACGGACCAGTCAGCGAAGCCGCAACATCCCATCGTTCGCCACAGTAATATACCTCTGATATCTCATCAAACAAGCACGCTCGCATGTTTCTTCATTGACGATCCGCCGTAACGATTTTGCCGGTTAAAACTTTTTTTTTTTTTTTTTTACACTTCGTGGAATTGTGAAAATTTCATGAAAATCGTTGCGACTTTATAAAAAAAAAATCATGGAAAAATATAAAAAATTGTGCGAAATATATTGATGAATCGTGAAAAATTTATGAAAGTATCGAAAATTTGTCAGAAAATCGTGCTCAATGATCGATATTGTGGAAAATGGTATCAAAGTCATGAAAAATTCAGCAAATTCATCGAACGTTTATTGAAAATCGTGCGCAATATGTCAATATTGTCGAAAATGTATGAAAATCGTGAGAAACACTGCAATGTTGTGCGAAATGCATAAAAATTTTTGACGATTTATCGGAACCGTGAAAAATTCATCAAAATCGTGATAGAACATAGAAATGTGCGAAATATATCAAAAACGTGAAAAAAACATCAAAATTTTCTTCACGTTTTTGACATACCACGATCGCTCGCTCGGATCTCCCCGTTCGGTCTTCGTATTTTGACCTGATTCCGGCGGCGCTCCGCTTGCGTGCTTGAAATTTCAGGTGGTGTTGAATTATTCGTGTTATCACGTGCCCCCGGTACAGGTCGAGCGCCTTCGATGTCCGGCGTGCGTCGAATGCTCGACGTACAGTGCGGAATCGTACACAAATCGTGGCGATACTTTGCTTCTTCGCGCATGATTTTTTTTTTTTTTTTTTTTTTTTCAATTCTTGAGCGCCTATTCGCTATCTTCGAGTAGCGCCGATTGGATGATCGATGGCTCGTACGGCTGTTTTTCGGCTCCGATTAGATAATCCAAGCCCAGAGTCCGGTTCCATCAGAGAGATATTCGTTTATCACCGTAACGCAGCATACCTATTAATACACTGAGAAAAAAAAAAAAAAAAAAAAATTAGACTGAGTCAACAAAAAGTGCGTTTTCGAGTGGCGAAACAAGCGTTTGTTTGATCAAATCGAATCGAACGTTTCTTTACTTGCTATGACGAATATTTCGTTCGATCAATCAAGCATTTGTTTCGCCACCCATGAGCGCTCATTTTCTTAATTCAATCGATTTTTTTTTTTTTTTTTTTCTGTGTACAAAACTCGCTTACACCTCAAGTGCAGTTCCAGCAGTTACGGTTTAACGAGTATTAACAACAAAACAAAAAAAAAAAAAAGAAGAAAAAAATATAAAAAATATTTTAAAAAAGGAGGAATAAAATAAAGAAAACGAGGGTGAAAGGGCACGATGAAATACGCACCGCGACTACCGTGAGGCATGAAAAATAAAGAACGAAAATTGCGAAACCGGGCGATGGAGAGAAAAGTCAGGAGCGTATAGGTCGTAAATTCTCGCGAATATAAACCGCCGTGAAATATGGATGTGGCTACATTCTGCATATGTCACTCCATCCTCTGTGCACTTCTCTCCTCCGCTCTGCCCTCGAGGATATCGCCGAGCCGCTGCAGAAGGAAAGCTGCCTTCGCGACTCTAACGCAAGACGAAAAATTGCCCACGGCCATGAAAAAAAAAAAAAAAAAAATATCCAGCACTGATTCCGACAATTTGTTCCCCAAATATTTTGTTCTCCACAGCCAGAAAACTCGCCCAACGATACTTTATTATTAAAAAAAAAAAAAAAAAAAAAAAAAAAAAAAAAATGTTGTCCCCGAAAGAGTGTTCTGCGTTTAGGCGGCCAAAGTTTACGGCTAGAAAGCTCGGCCAGGAGGTATCTCGGGCGCTTGAAAAGCTCGGCAAAGCACCGGACACAGTGCGGGGAAAGAGAGTGTCATGTTCCCATAGCAACTGTGGGGCTGACTCCGCCTCTCGGCTCCTAGTCTCTCGTTCGATATCGAGCAAGCGGACCTGCCGCTCTCCCAACCCCTCTCTCACCCTCTCGCGACGAGCGCTATCAATGCCATTCGCGTTTCTTCCTTTTTTGCCGCCCTACCCCCCCCCCATCCCTCTTTCCTTTGCGCATCTTTCGGAGCAAACATCTTCGAACTCGCTTGGCTTCTCCTCCCGCTCATTATTCCTGGGCTTCTTCGGCTTCTTCGCCCTCTCCTCAGCAATCGTCGCTGCGGACGCGCCGCTGCGTAAGCAGCGTTACTCTTGCCTCGCACGCGTTTCATCTATGAGAGCCCAACAAGAAGAGGACCGTCCGCGACACTTCGAAGCATCGCGCTGCGCCGCTGAACACACGAGTCGCGGAGCGATGTAGGCGCGGCAGCTACAGAAATGGGGGAGACAGGCGACACAACACCCCTCGCTTTAATTTCGTTGAGTGCAACGCACCGGGAGCGCAACGAGCACACTTCGTACGGAGGACAACTGCGCGGCTGCCCGGCTGAGCGGTGCGGATAGTGCGCTCGATGATTGCCAGAACTGCACCCACCATCGGCAGTCCGTGACGACTGCTCTGCGCTAGTTTCCCCGATTGGATTTCCTTAAGGTCGGCGGCACGATAAATTTTAACGCGAATTTGCATCGGGCTTTTCGGGACCTCGGAATTAAATAGAGTCGTGAAATATTCATTCGCCGGTTGTCGGAAAGTTTTTTGAGGGGGGAGAACGCTCCCGCACGCGGAGAAACGATGACCGCGGTAAATGGAAAAGAGCGACCGGAGCGGAAACCGCGACGGGGGCGTCGACCACCCCGCGGCCGCCATCGTTACGACGGCCCAGGCTTGATCCTCGATCTCGTCGCATTCGCGCGATAGCCGCAATTGCGCATCCGGCGATGCTGAGACTCTGAATAAGAGACACTTTTCGACATCCCGGCGATGAGAGGCGTAACGCGACGATGGAAACGCGTGTGATCTTTCCTTTTTTTGTATGGAAAGTCTATACATTGTTAGAAATTTTGAAAATTGGAAAGGAGAGTCTTGTAGATTTAGTTTTTATCGATTAGCAAAATAAAAGATATCAATTGGCGAAATAAAGGATCCGGTTATCTTCCGGTTATTTTCGCAAATTTTCAATGTTATTCCAGTTCTACGATTCTCGTGTTGGAAACAACGTCTGGGAATTTATTTTGTAAATTTTTGGTTATCATTTTTTTTTTGTTATTCCTTGCAAATTGTGTGATTTTATTCGGGCATTACCAGGTTTGAATGACTCTCGAGACCGTGATGTAAGCTCAACGCGAGACTTTATTGCCGCGTGAATCATGCGCAGTGTCGGGTGTCCTAAAAAAAAAAGTCCCATAACTTTTGAGATCATGTGCAGCATTATTTAAGTTCATTGTAAAAACGGAAGACTGATTTTTCTTAACTTTTCACAAACACTATACGGCTTCTCCGTCCGCGCGATTAAATTTTACACCACGTTTCGAACAATTCCGGAAATATACAATAGCGCTATCCTCGTATAGCGGAAAGCGCATCGAGGGATAAAATTCGCGTGTGGCACATGCGATCGCCGCGCCGTTCGAGTACACTGAGCAAAAAAAAAAAAAAAATGGTTGGATTAACCAAAAGTCACGGTGACATAAGTTCAAAGCTCTTAATTGTTCGCTACCAGTAAATAATTGTTTTGTCGAACGATTATTAACTTCAGTCGATTTAAAGAAACCTTTTCGTTATACCAACAAAATAAAACGCATAGAAGTTAGCAACGTTGCTCCAACGAAATTATTGACAGCTGTCACGTTTAGGAGAAAGTTGCTTTCCTACCGAACCGATGATACGATACAATGTAATATAATAATATAAATATTTATAATAATTATAATTGTATATACACAATAATACTAATAATAATAATAATACAATATAATAGAATACATTTATTTAATCGTTAAGCTGGAAAATAAAGTACTTGAGAAATGTGACAGCCGTCAATGATACCATTGGAGCAGCGTTGCTAACTTCAATGCCATCTAAACAACACCTTCGATCGTACATCACGTCGCCTTGATTAATCCAACAATTTCGTTTTCTCACTGTATACAAAAAAAAAAAAAGAAAAAGAACTCCCGAATTTTCGGATCAAGTTCGACATAATTTCTCCCCATTACAAAAGCCCCGACTGGCCTCCCCGTTCGGCGGATTAAATTTTTCACCGTGTTTCGAACAATCCCGGAAATATACAATAACACTATCGCTCCTATACCGGAAAGCGCATCGAGGGGTAAAATTCGCGGGTGGTATACGCGGATAGCGGCGCAGGCGTGCCTCGTACATAACAACCCTCCCACCCCCAATCCCCTCCATCGACATCCCCATTACGTAGGAATACCTCGGCCGATCTCGTTGTGTCGGTCTATTCCGACTCTCGGCCTTACACTGCGAACGAGTGTTCGGTTGGTGCAGACATCCGAAGCAAACTCGAGTAGGGGCACACCCTGGCTCTCCCTCCGGTTCCCCTGCGACTCCTCGTCCGCGAACCCGCACAGTTTCTCCCTCGTTCCATGGCATCTCGCTCGGAACTCGCGCTACCGCCGATCCTCCCGTGGTGCGTCCCTCTCGCCGTTTCTCTCTCCGTCCATCCGACCACGCCGACGAAAACGCACCTCCCGTTCGGTAACTTCTCTCTGTCCATGCGATATCTTTATCTCGCTCGCTGGCATAGTCGGAATACCGAGAGCACTCCGACGCCGCTCGTCGCTTCCGGATCCGAGTCGGGAACCACACCGACACGAGCGCAGATCCATAGTCGTACGGTATCCGCTAATGAAATCGCGCGCACCTTAATTTTCATCGGTCCTACCGCGGTAACCGCTTGTCGTGGAGTTAAAAAAGATTAAAAACGAAAAATTAAAAGAATAAAAATAAAAAAATTAAGATACAAATATTAAAAATAAATTAAAAAAAAAAAAAATCACCACCAAGAAACGACAGTGTCGTTCCTCGGGAGAGAGCGACGTAAACGTCATTTGGGATTATAAATACGCCGTTACGATCGTCCCAATAAAATATAGCATCGTACGATTTCGCGAACGTCGAGCGGGCGACGAGGAGCAAGAACTGACGAGTGCGCGTCGAGAAAGAAGCGGGACAGGATCGTCGAGGAGGACTCCGGTTCCAGCCGAGGACCGTCCGCGGGCTCAGCGAGGAATTTGCGCGCCTTCGAGTTTCTTTCGTCCCATAGAGCCGATCGTTTCGGCAGTGGCCTAAAACGCATTCTGGCGAGTCGTTCGCCGGGTACGGTAGAGTGAGAATCGCCCCCCGCCGGTCCTCAAAAGGAGTGCCGCCGGGCCTAAAACGTTGACGAAAAGCGAGGCGCGCCCGCGAGAGCGAGGGAGGAGGAGGAGAGGTGGGATGCTGCGGCCGGAGCGCGGTACGGCGAGGCTCCCGGCGCTGTAGACTTTTTCCTCGCGCCCCGACGGCTCCTCCGCCGCCCGATTTACATCGGCCGGGGACGATTTACATTGTCACGCGTGCAAAAACCCCATCGATCTGCGAACGGTAGGAATCGGATGTCTCGGGTAGGAGGGCGGCCCGATCGGGCTGAGGAGGGCTCCGATTCCCCGATCAGCCGATCGTTCTCTCGGCGTTCGCCGCGATATCGCGCGTCCGAGAAGCTCGGTCGTTCCTGCCGTTCGCGTCGTCTCCGAAACACTCGTCGCTCAGGCTTTCGCGATAATTCGACGAGATAAGGGCGCAAAAGCCGGTCCCCGAGAGCGATTCGAGCCGCGAACTCGCGCCCGACAATATCGGTCGAGGTCCGCGGGGCCAAACGCGGAGAGCGTCCGACTTCTCTCGGAGGGTCATCGCCGAGAGAGCTGACCGAGGGATCATCTCGCAGCGTTCGCCGGCCGATTTCGTTGGCGGCGCGTAGCCAAGGTTATGGTCGAGATAAAGCGGAGCCGGCGGGCAGCGCTCCGATAAGGCTCCGAAACGCGCGGCGAGCAGTCGCACTCGTTGGACTCGCGAGAGAGGCGAAAGAAGGGAGTGCTCGTTCGGCATCGGGGAGAAAACAAAAAAAAAAAACGCAGCTATGGCAGCCCCGACGTCGTCGACGTCGATGGAATACCGAAAGTGCGCGCTGACGATCTGAGTTATGCTGCCGATAGCGAATTCTCCGGTGGGGCTGGGCTCGGTGCGCGAAACTCACGTTTTCCGGCGTTTCTTCGATTGTCACGAGCGCCGGTCGGGCAGCGCGATTCGAGAGTCAACCGGGTCGCCGGCCGATCGCGAGCCCCACGAGCCACCGCGACGAACCCACTTCGACACCTTTCGTCTCTACATCAGACCCGACGGCACTTTGCGAGCCGGGGAAGCGCGGAAAGACTGAGGAAACCGCGAGGACAATCGCGACGATGTGCGAAACCCTCTGAAGAGAGAAAAGAACCGACCTAAAAGAAGACGGGAGAGAGGAGAGAATCAAAGAGTACCGCGCGGAAAATTCTCAATGGAACCGCATGAGGAGTGGGAACATTGCCGTAGGAGAGCGTAGTATTTACAAACACGTGATAGTACTCGACATCGACGATTACGGGACAGTCTGTTGACGAAAGTTCGCGGTCAATCGAGTGTCGCAGGAACGCCGGATCGGTGCTTCGTGATATCCGCTGAGGCGGAACCGGCTGATAACGTGTGTGGATTCTGTGCGGCTTGCGCGACTCGTTAGGAACAGTTCCGATCGGCTTCGTCGATCGCAGGATAATCGGGGAAGTGACAAGAGGAAGAGAAAGAAATCGGTCTTAGCCGTTATACTGGAGCTGTATTTGCCGTACGCTCCGCTGCCGGGGGGTGGAGGAATCCTCCCGGCGGTGTCGGCCGGCGGCGGCGGGTGTCGGCCAGTTCTTCTCGGCGGTGTTGATCTATCAATGTCCGCGGCCGTGCACTCGGTGCCGCCGAACGGACCGACGGGCCTTAATTCGCTGCATCTCGCGGCAGCTGCGGCGGCGGCGGCGGCGGCCGCGGCCAGCGGTACCGGAAACGGCGGCGGTGGCGGAAGCGAGGCATCGCTTCTACCGCCGCGAGGACATCCAGCGAGCCTGGCCGGCTCGGGAACTCTGCCGCCGGGTCATCACCATCACGATCCGGGCGATCTCGGCGACGGACCACCGAATCCCGACGTTCTTCTCGCGCTTCTAGCCAGAAACAAAAATCTCGAAGGTGAGTGCGTTCAGCGAATGTCGGCCGCGTAAGAGGGCTGGGGGTAGATCTGGCTGAGGGTTGAATCCCAGCAGACTGGGAAAGAGAAATCGTTGGATTAAGCGAGGCGCGTTCATATGCGTTCTTCGCGCGCTTCTAGCCAGAGACAAAAATTTCGAAGGTGAGTGCGTTCAGCGAATATCGGGCGCGTTCACCTGCGTTCTTCTTGCGCTTCTAGCCAGAAACAAAAATCTCGAAGATGAGTACGTTCAGCGAATATCGGGCGCGTAAGAGGGCTGGGCTAGATCTGGCTGAGGGTTGAATCCCAGCACACTTCGAAAGAGAAATCGCTCGATTAACCGAGTCGCGTTGACCTGCGTTCAAAGGGCTTATTTGGTTGGTAGAATGAAACATTTTGTTTGAATCGACTGAAGCGAATGATCGTTCAAGAAAAGAATGCTTTAAGTGCTCCAACCAAATAACAACTTTGAACTTATGTGACCGCGAATTTGGTTAACCCAACAATGTTTTTTTTTCTCGATGCACTGGCATGGGAAGGCGCCAAATCCGCGAGAACGGCCATACTCGTGCCAGCGTTGGGCCGTAGCGGGGCCTACGTTCAGAGTTAGATCGAAAGATTTTTTTTTCTGTTTCTTCTGCGATTCGAATCGGTGCTGTCTCACGATCGACTACCGTATGTAGGCCAGTCGCAAATGATCGACGGATAAACAGATGTTATCCTAAACCCCTCTCCGTCTCGCTTGTTTTGACTCGAGTGTTCCGCAATCACGCGGGATCAAACTTTCGCGCGCACCCGATAACGCTTACCGTTGAATTTCTTTGGGTATTTTCACAATACGCGCGGGATCTCCGGTGGCTCCGGCGATTACGCGATCATCGATAAGGATAGCGTATTTCGATGCGCAGTTTGAAAAAAAAAAAAAAAAAATACACGCTTTTTTTTGTCACCGGTGTAAAGGTCAGTCGGAGCAGCGAGACGTTGATTTATATGCGCCAAGGGCGGTGACACCGGCTACTTCCTCGTTACTTCGATTAACCGTACGGCGAGGTATTCGTACGCGAGACGCGCGTCGGCGTCGAACACAAAGCGTCACTTATTCATTCGTTTCAATCTCGGTGAGTGGAGCAAGGTCGAAAGCATCCTTAATTATGCACGCGAGCCGGCAGACGTGAGACTCGGTCTCGTAATCGAATTAATAAACTACCGAGAGTCGCGAATTATCGAATGAATATTCAAGGGGAAGGCATAAAATCCTGAATAATGCTCGTAGTAACACGCTACCCTGGAATCTCTATCGGAATCTCGATTCGCGACCCACTCACCTTCCACTTCGCGCGCTCCTCCTTCCGAGGCTCGGCGCGTCCCGCTCTCGCGAGGACGCGCCGTTAATGAGCTCGTAATGCTAATTAATAATTGTACGACATTTAACCGTTCGGGGAACGGTCGAAACATTTTCGGTCAATGAAGTTAAGGGAGATATAAAATGGGAAGCCATTGACGTCGCGACCTTATCAGTGCACAGTGCATTAAATGCCGCGATGAAATCCCAAGCTCAACGAGCGTAACTTTTACGATCGCAGCTGATTGACGTCGAGTTTACGAGAGTAGATCGGCAGCCTAGTCCTGAAAATCCGCATCGATAAGCAGGCCGAAACTTATCGCGTGTACCGCAATTTTGCACGGAGGAGGGCTTCGGGGCAAAACGATGGGACATTACGAAAAATAGCTCGAGGGATATCGTCGTAAAAAAAGAACTCGTCGCAAATGGAGGATACGAACGTCTGTGAGGCGTGTGACCGAAGAAACTTATAACATTTTTGGAATTCGTGAAATTTTTGGTATTCGTGAAATTTTTGGTACTCGTGAAATTTTTGTTATTTGTGAAATTTTTGGAATTCGTGAAATTTTTGGAATCCCTGAAATTTTTAGAATTCGTGAAACTATTGGAATTCGTGGAATTTTTGGAACCCGTGAAATTTTCGGAATTCATGAATTTTTGTTGGTATTCGTGAAATTGTAGGCTTTTATTAAACGTTTGGAATGTATCAATCTTTCTGAAATATTATGAATTAATTAAACTTTTGGTATTTATGAAATTTTTGTAACTTACGAAATTTTTCAAACTCACGATATTTTTGGGATTCGTACATTTTTTTGAAAATTATATTGTTTGAATTTCTTAAACTTTCGCAATTTTTAAAAGTTCTGCATATTTGGCAATTTTTCAGATCGTCCGTTTTTACCCCTGAATATACAACAATTTAAGAGACTATATGGTCGAGCCTCGGTGACTTCCCTGTTGGTTATAAATATTTATTACCTTGGCATTAGTCGAAGGTTCTACGAAAAAAAAAAAAAAAAAAAAAAAAAAAAAAAAAATGTTGGGTTAGAGGGATTGTCAGTCGGGAAGCGATAACATTACCCGTCGACGACGGGGATGTTCGTTCGGACTTGTCAAGCAGCCCCGATATTTTAATAAGGTAAGTGCTGCAAGGCCGCGCGCTCGCAGCACACGGCGTGCACGAAGCGTTCGTGTGTAGCCTGGCTCGTTGGCCTGGTTTAATCATGTAATGTGTTCGGAGGGCCTGGCCTGTGAGCCATTCGGGGGCCTGATGTTCTCGCGGTCTCCGCCAGTCGTTCTCCCTCAGTCGATACGATTATCGCTCCGCTGTCTCGCTTAGAGCGTACGCTATAACGTATTACCGGCGTTGGGTGCGGTTATAGCGGATGCGTTTAAGTCAACTAAAACGTTGAAATGACTGTTTTACATGCGACACGGTAACCTCGCGATAGATGCGAATTATGACGGTACGAGGAAAATCGAGCTCAACCGGTGAAACGGTGGATAAACTGCTGACTGCTCCGACAACTCGTTATCGCTCAAAAGTTCCATGGAAAGATCTTCCAATAGCAACACTGAGAAATAAGAACGGGCAAGAAAACGATGATACTGCGGTCAGAAATAAATAAACAAAATTGTTGGATCCACCAAGGCGTTGTTTGGCTGATACGACAAAAACATGCATTCAATTAAAATAAATATACATTTGGATCAAATAAATTTTTACTCAATTGAAATATAGATTTATTCAATTCAAATGAATATTTATGCGATTAAAATAAATATGTATTTTCGGTATTGCCGTCTATGATTAACACCCTTGATTAGTCCAACAATTTTCATTCACAGTAACAGCCGAATGTAAAAATTTATTAAAACAATAACTCAATGGCTAAGTACGATGCGACCGGATGATTTCTCTTCCGCTCCATTGAATAATACCTGTTGGCCACAAGTATGCGGTACAAAGTGTTGCACGAAGGGTGAAGGGATATATGTTGGGGCACGCGCCCAAGCATTCCCAGCCCGTCGCTGCCGTCGCTCTATGCGTATCGAATAACAGAAGAGAGGAAGGGCGCCGTGCACGCACCACGCGCCCTCGGCCATTATCGCATTATCGTTACGTTTTTTTTTTTTTTTTCCAAGAGAAACGAAAGTTCGTCAGGATCTCTTTTGGTACTCACGAGACTCCAGTGAGCGATTGATCGATGAGCCTTGTTTCATTTTTTTTTTTTTTTTTTTCGTAACATTTTTTTTTTATTTTCCTCTTAAGTCTAAAGCTACGGATAGCCGTGTGATCGTGGAAACATACTCGGCGCGTCATCCGTATTACATATCGCTCAAGAGTACGTTGATCCAAAGAGCGGTAAGGGAAAAATAGTTCGGAAAGTAAAGGAGAAAATACTACTATCGTTGTCGTCTCGCGTTAAAGTTATTACATATAAAACTGGGTACAGTCATTAGTCCGGATTTCGAAGTGCCCGAGATGGAACAATCAATCTACTTGTAAACTGCTCGTAAATTAATGCCTGGCCTGTTTCCCTATAGCAGCTACATTCGGATCGTCCAGGCATTAACGAAGGGCAGGTCACATTAATGACTAACTGTCGTTCGTTAACCCTTCACGTACGGGATCCTCGCTGGGTGAGAACCTAGATTCCGAACGATTCTACTGGAATCCTTGCTCAGTAATTACATTCCGCTGTATGAAAATCGCTGTATCTCAAAAAATATTGGTCATATCGAAATTCGGGAAAAATACTCTTCGAAGAGTAAGAAGAATAATTCCCGAAATTATATTTATGTAAGATAATATTTTTATCGGTAATATGTAATGTGCCATTGTTATTCGAACAACATAAAAAAAAAACATGAAAAAGGTTGTTTGTTTTAATGGATAACGGACTTAGATTTCATATATGCTGCCTATTGGCGATCGACCGAAGTCCTTCATCGATTAGATAAATATAAATTTCGAATAATTAATATTTACATCTCAAGCGATTGCCTGCGACATCTCGGAAAGTCCGTCAACGTTAACCCTATAACAGTACACATGAGTTCGGTCCAGTCGTTTAAAGATCTTTTTTTTTATCGACATGGCACCTTAACATACATATTCCTTAGCATAGATTTTAAAGCCTCACATTGGAGCCTGATGAGGTCCTGAAGAGGCCTTGTCAGGCTCTTATCAGGCCTGTTCTGGACCTTATCAAAGCCTGATGTAATCCTCTTACATTGTTACCCGGGTTACAATTTTAGAGACTGGCCACATGTGTGCTGTTCTAGGTCTAAAAGTTGCTGTTAATCTGCTCCATTATCGAAATCGCATCGTTCCACTCGACTCGAAACTCTCATGACACGCACACAATCGATACAATAGTATAAAAAAAAAAGCTACATCGGTTTCATGTTACACGTTGGGGTTCACGTAATCGGAAACGTTGACAAAAGAAGCGTGCGAGTTTTATTGTACAGTTTAGCAGTGGCCAGTGGTTGTAGCACCGCGTGGGAACTCTACCTACAGAGAATGCCGGGGGATAAACCGTCTTGCTCCGGGCTCTTTTCTGCCCTGGTAGTTTCCGAGCTTCATTAGATTTTGTCCGGGGTTACGGGAGAGAGGCGTATCCGCGGTTCGCCATGGAACCGGTGTTCACTTTGATGCCACGTGACCGTACGCCCAGTTCGAGTGTGTTTAGTGTTTGCATAACATAATCATATATATACTGTGTTTGTATATACTATGTATATATATATATATATATGTATATGTAAACGCGTGGTTAATCAGTATGTAGACCTCTCGAACATAGCTGATACTGTGTGTACAGCAGTTAGGCTCTCCGGCCAACATTACGCCCAGCACCCCGACACGATTCAAGCGCACTCGCATCATTGTTCCGAGACGAGAAGGTTCGCCGTTTTGAGAATTAAGTACCTCTTGATTGAAAAGCTGGTTCGCACCGCATGTTTTCAACGAAATGTGTGACGCATTTTTTCGGGTAGATCCCTAGTAGAGATTTTTTGAACGCCACACCCTGAAAAGGCCCGTTCAGGTTCTGAACGGTCTAAAATCTCCATCAGGGATGAAGCTAAATATCCCTGGCAAACATTTCAGAGCACCGTGCATTACATTGTGTCCTTATGAGCAAACAGTCCCTGGTGAACATTGCAGAACTTCTGCACCATATGAGGTTCTAATTAAAGGTTCTAAAAATGTTCACCAGAGAAGAAACAAAATATCCCCGGTAAACATTTTACATCGTTATGTCGGGCCTTGTAAGACTCTAGCGAGGCCTCTTCGGTTTAACGCTTCAAAATGTTTGATGTGGTATATCTTACTCGCATGAATATAGCTCTAGTAGTTCGCTGGATCGCCAGTTGGTCACGTATTCTTGAAATGTAACAATAGTTTCGTTCAGTATCGTTTCAAGTGCGTCAGCGATTCTGATATCTGATGTCGCCAACGATCCTTCCCAACCTGCAGGTACTTGACTCTTCGAGTACCGACGATGCGGGTAATTTATGCTCCTGATCGAAATCGATCCAAGGACCGGTGAAGGTCCTCGGTTCGTAATGCACAGGCACAGCCTTTGCAGGAAGCCCTCCGTCTCGTTCGACGATTGCTTTTGGATAGATAGTTAAAATAGTGAATTGTAAAAACTGTTTGATACATCGAAAGAACGCATGAATCGATCGATCCGGAGAGCACGCGACCCGGTGGGCGTTGGCGGCACGAGTGAGCGGTCGTTTCTGCATGGCCTTTGCCGCTTCGGGTTTGGGACGCACAAAACACCGCACATGGTGCTTCGTGCCCTTACGGGGCCGTAGGCTTTTCGAGCACCAGTTGTCCTCGCACGTTTCCCGACACGCGACCGACACGCGACCGCTGATGAGTGGATTGTTCATTCCACTGTTTCCAATGTTGCACTCACCACGACCAAGTACACATGCCAAAAGTGTAATTCGTCGACGTCATCCCGCCGACAATTTTTCATCTCCACCTTACTCCCGACGGGCTCTCGCAGGCTCTCTCCGTTATTCCGGCTGAATTGAAGCCACACGTCGAATAACGGTTATAGATTTTTAATGGATGGACGGTCGGTTCGCGGTTCGACGCCTCGACCTTCTTTCCTTCGGATTTTATTCAACCGGTCGTCGGACTAACGGCGCCTCCGAACCTATAACTTTACGGTCTCGGTACCAGAGACAGCTCCATTAAGATCATAACTCGAGTCACATCTTTTACCGTAATGAATTCTCATCCCCCCACGAAACTTTGCACTCCGGCCACTGTGATATTCGCGAGCCGATCATTTTTCGCCTGCCCGCTAGTTCCGTCCATCCTCCTCGATATTTCACACCGAGGACCAGTTTCGCGAGACCACAAATCTTCCGACGGTCCAACTCGTTGCCACGTTCGCGGAACTATCGCATACGTTCACGGATTCCTCCCCATCGCAAGCTCAGTTCTCTCGCGCTCCAGCCGTATACGATCCTCACGTTTCGTTTATTGTGCACAATGAAATTCGCGATAGTCGTTTCGCACTAGGAAAGTAAAGGTTTTATTATTTTTTTTTTTTTTTTAAATCGCTTGAAATTTAATTTAGCGGTACTGGAGGTTTTTATGCACTAACTGGTGTATTAAATTTCATGTACAATTAATGAATTACCGGGCACCAAAAATGAGAATTTTGGGGCTAAAGGACTTTGGTCGATGGCCCGTTGGCAATAGAAATATACACTGTAAATAATCTATATATGTGAATGTCCTTACCATACAAAATAATTTTAATAAATACAATTACTACTGGTTATTAATTAATTTGATTTCGGTTTGAATTTAGTAAAATTCGCGATAGTCGTTCCACACTAGGAAAATAAAGCTTTTATTGTAAAATTATATGAAGTTTAATGTACTAGTACCGTAAGTTTTTACGCGCTGGTATATTAAATTTCATGTACAGTTAATGAATCAATCGATTAATTTCAATGACACACTTTCATTTCGGTATATCAAATTTTCATAACAGTTGTACATTAAATTTAACGTATAAATTTTTGGCGCAAAAACTTCCAGTACGGTAAATAAAATTTTCAATTTTTTAACAGTGTTTTCGTTACGAGCACAGATTACACGAGGCGCGGGTCGCCGAGACTGTTGAGCCAACAGCGGTGAAAAAGGGACACCGCCCATGCTTTTAACGCCGACTACTCGACGTCGAATGAATCCGTCAATGCGACATTCAGCGAAAACAGGGGCTGCTGTAACCCGTCAGAAAACTATATCAAATGGCTGGCGGGCGGTTTTTGTTCCTCTCGACGTGCAAAAAGTCGCTTCGTCCGATTATTCTCACGACGCTTTCACCCAGCCCAGCACGCGGCCAAAACAAATCACCCACACGAAGGGGGCAAATTCGCGCGACACTCTCCACGCTTCGTTCGCGGTGTTTTTTTTTTTTTTTTTTTTTTTTTTTTTTTTTTTTTTTTTTTTTTTTTTTTTTACATCAACACTCCACACCATCCAGCGGTATTAATTCCCGTCGGCAGGTGAATTTGATATGTTGAAACAGGTGCTCCGGGTCGTCGAGATCATAAAAATTTTCACGGCGGGTATCCGGAGCGCAGGAGAATCCCGATCGGACGATAGCGGATTCGGTCTTGATTAATGAAGAATTTATTGGGCTTCGGCCGCTCCCGATGGCCCAGCCGCCTCGCAGAATGTACATGCGATAATTCTCTTTGCGGACGGAGAAAAGGAAGAGAGAGAAAGCGACGTTTATCGGGTACTCCGGGCAAGCCCACTAAGCGCACCGTGCACTCATATAATAGAAAATCACACATCAATTCGGAATTAAAGTGTAAAGAAGTCAGAACAAATAATAAATATGATAATAAGATAAAAATAAAACAACAATGATAATAATCAAAAATATCATATATAGTATTTATAAAATAATAAAATAATAGTTTATTTATTCATTAACGGGAGATGCCCTTTGTACATAGAATAGACATGTGCAGTAAATGCGTCGTGTGTGCGATTGCCTTGATACGTCATAATCTTAAACGCTAACGCAATTTTTTGAGCCGCGATCTCAACAGCTGAGCGTTCCTAAACATGTACCGCGAGATCCCGAAGATTTGACCAATGAGTAAACCGGACCAACTCAAAAAAGCCAGAACAATGCTCAAGACTAAGGAAATTGGACACTGACGGCATTCCCAAAATAAGTGAATGGTCAACTGAACTATCATCGAGACGTGCGCGCGTTGAAGTGGAACCATGAAGTAGCTTACCGCTAACTGCTTTCTTCTCGTTAGTTTCCCACCGTGTATCATTTGACCATGTGTCACATGGTCAAATCGTGAGTTTCCAAGTATTATAAGCCTTTGCTTCTATCCATGAACCAAACCGTATCCCCACTTCATGATATCTTTACGTATTGGTATCTTTTTTCTCCGCTAGACGCTATGCCTTCTCGCTATTGTATACAACTGTAAAAAGAGCATGTCCCGTATATTGAACAAATAAATAAATAAATAAATAAATAAATAAACAATTCAGCGTGTCTCGTCGGTCTAATCGGAACGCGGTCGGAAAGTCGGAAAAATTCCCTCAGAAGCTCAGGACCGTCCATGATTCCACTTAATGCATTTAATAAAATATAATAATAAAGTAAAAAATAAAGAAAAATAAAAATAGGAGAGGGTAGAAGGGGGATGACAGTGAAAGTTAGCCGCGTGGAGTCTCGAGCTGCGTCCTCGTGTTCGGAGAGTCTCGTGTGCACAGTTCGCGGGTCCGGAAATCTCTATAATGGAAAAACATATCGTCCCCTAATAGCCCTCATTGGCGAGCTTTCCATGGGACGTACTCGGTACGTACGATGGGGTTCGAGGACCCGGTAAAATAAAGGGGGTCGAGAGAGAAAGACGGGGAATCCGAACCGAGTCACCCCTGTTTTCATTTCAATTTGGACCCCTAGGCTCCGTGGCGAGGGAGACTCGGAAGGCGAAAGCGGTGAGCGGTGATCGGTGAACCCCTACGGTGAACGGACCGGCGACGTTATAGCTCTCTATCCCGTCTGGCCAGATGGCCAACGAATCCGGCGAGCAAGCCGGCTATCCGACCGCGTTCCTCGCAGTGGCTTTGCTGGTGCCACGCGGTATAGCATCTCCCCGTATGATCGAGCATGTCAATGTTTGCTCGGGATCATACACGGTTCCCTGACATCCTTAACGAATCAGTTTATTTTTCGGGTTTACCTCGCGTTACCGAGTTAGCGGCGGGCACTCCTCCGAGCCGCGGGCCCCTGCGGTTGCTGTTTCTACTTGCTCGACGATCTCGCACACTCGCGACTAAATGACCAATCGGCGGTGACGTCGAATTAAGGACAGACTAACGGCCGATTAGTTTGTTTTTCTTCGAGCCGATAAAGTTGCTGGATATACGTGTGGAAAATTGGGATTTTAGGCGCGTTAGATTGGGACCCGATAAGGTCCCAATCTAATTTTCTTTCTTCCACCGGGGAGAAAAAAAATGTTTATTAGGGGCGAGATGAAAATTCGGCGAGAATCGGAGATTTCAATTGAATTTTTCAATACAACACTACAGTTTCGCTTGTCGAGGCAGAGATTCGTTGGATTTTCATGGGGAAAAATGGAATTTTGGGCGCGTTACATCGAGAACCGACAAGGCCTATATAGGACCCGATCGTAACGCTAAAAAAAATTCCACCGAGGAGAAAAAAATATTATTTCGAGCGAGGTGAAAATTCGGCGAGAATCTGAGGTTTCAATTGAATTTTTAAATACATCACTCCGGTTTTCGCCTGTCCAAGCAGAGACTCTCATGGATTTTTCCATGAGAAAGCAAAAACGGAATGTTGGTCGTGTTACATTGGGACTCGACAAGGCCTAGATAGGACCCGATTGTAACGCTAAAAAAAAATTGCACCGGGAGGAAAGAATATTATTTCGAGCGAGGTAAAAATTCGGCGAGAATCTGAGGTTTCAATTGAATTTTTAAACACACCCTCCGGTTTCGGCCGTCGCTGCAAATAATATCCACCGGCCGGAGGCGGGCACCGGTGAGGAGGGATGTTTAAATTTTCGACGAGTCAAATAATAAGATCAAACAGGGTTCCCGATGAAAGGCAGGGCAAACAAAACTTGTTGTGCACGAGCTGTATAGAATTTATGCTGTTACTCGTGCGATCAACATGCGATGTACACGATCGACCGATGTTTTATCTCTGGTGCATTGCGTTTTCGCTCTCCCATGGGGCTGCGATGCTCGCTCATTCTATTCGTCCACACCCCACACATTTTTTCGATGCCTCGAAAATTATGTATCTCGATCCCGAAGAGTAGGCAGATAATATTATATCATATTTCTTTATGTTTCATATTTGTTATCCTATATTCATTCATATTTATTTTAATAACAGCGGTTCCTCCGTTAAGCGCGCTCGCACCCATCGACATAGAAACTCGCAGTGAATGGAGTAAATTCCATTGCCTGACCTAAAATTCAACCATTATAAAATGTATTCAATTCTATGGATCAATTTTTTTTTTTGAGGATTGATTTTTAACTAATGAAGTGGAATTTATTTCATTCTGTGTGCTAAATTTTTCAACGGCTGATCTTTATCTAATAAAATAGAATTTATTCCAATCTATGTGCTAAATCTTTTAATGCTTGAATTTTAATCCATACAATGGAAATTGTCACGAATGCTCATAGTGAAAATTTGCAAGTGTTAATTTCATATTTATCATATTTATTCGTATCTGCAAAGAAATTTTTCGAGTCCTCAAAAATG
Source organism: Amblyjoppa proteus (assembly GCA_963922035.1). Classification (NCBI taxonomy): domain Eukaryota; kingdom Metazoa; phylum Arthropoda; class Insecta; order Hymenoptera; family Ichneumonidae; genus Amblyjoppa; species Amblyjoppa proteus. Next base: position 12,344,692 of record OY998228.1, on the reverse strand, counting down.
TTGTATCTCGTCTTCAGAGATAAGCCAAATAACATTATATCATATTTGCTATATTTCATTATATTTCTTAACACCCGCGAAGCGTTCTAGCGATACGAATTAAAAAAAAAAAAAAACCATAATTTTTTGTCTAATGACCTGGCCGAGCTGTTTTTGAGGAACAGCTGATGAGTTCAATGACTCATCGGACGTTTAGGCGATGAACTTGAGTTATATTGCCGAGGCCTGCGGGCCAAGGTGAAGGCGAGTAGCTTCTAGTCATACGTAGAGTAATCACGCGTAGTCTATATACGTCCCAACGGCGAACCAGCCGGATACTGCGGAAGCCATAACGTCGGAAATGGGGTTGGTCGTGCGCGAGGAGGTAATATCGCTCGCGGAGGGCTCATCGCCGACGCCACAGCCGTAACCGAGTGATTCACCAAAATACGCGGCAGATGCGCGATCGAGAAGATAGCCAGCTTGGCATTTAACTTTCTCGGGGTGTTGTTGAAAATCAACGGGAGCAGTTGTAGCGGTTGATCGTGTATGCGAACGCCTGTCTGCCCACCTATGTAGCCCTCTTGTGTCCAAACTCACCGCACAGTCGCGATCACCGTACCGTTGGTTTTCACCCGTGGATCTTCGATGGGTCTGCGAGATAATAATTTGGGTAAAAGTGACGAATATGGGACTCTAAAAAAATATTGACGGCTAGCCGTATTCCCGAAGAGTAATCCAACTTGGGTGCAAGGAACAGACGAAAACCTACGAGTACAAAATGATTATTTTGTTAAAATGGAACAGTCGGGCAAAACAGGATAATGAGACAAAACGTAATTTTCCAGTAACTTTTGGATGCTGTCGGTGATTGTGAGTGATGCAAAATGGGCTTGAAAATCCGGATGTATCCTTAGGACAAAATTGGGCATTACAAAAATTATTGAAAAATTGAGTTTTGGCCCCGCTGCTCCCTGTGTCAACACTCATCGGGATAATATAGAGTAAACTCGTGCAATCTTTGATCCAAACTCTCCGTACAGTGGTGATCGTCGTATCGTCGATTTCCACCAATCGTTGGATCAGCAATAATTAAGGTAAAAGTGGTGTATACGGAGCGCTAAAAATGTTGGGCGTTTAGTTTCCACTCTCGAAAGTAAATTCTTCGGGATTCGGAGGAAATAATAGAGGTGCCCAAAAACCTATGAGTACAACGATATTCATTTTTCTACACGCACCGGTCCGTGCTAGACCAAATTTATCCAATCTTAGTTCCGACCTCCACGTACAGTCGCGCTCTTCCCACCGTCGATTCCTTATTCATGGTTCATCGACGGATCTACGAGATAATAATCCCGTTTAATCAGGATAAAAGCAGCGAATATGGTACGGTAAAAAGTTTTTGGCGGGTCGCTCCTACTACCGAAGATAAAGCCTACTTTGGTGGAATGAATAGAGAGCCGAAAACTTACAAGTAGATGGTTTTAGATTTTTTTTTTTCCAATCCGCATCTGTGTCCACATCCACCGGTCCATCTTACACCATCGGCTCATATTCACCACTCTCGACCCTGTACAGGTAATCGGAATAGAAATTCATAAAATACATGGAAAATACGTGAACGAAGGAGTTTGAAGCACGAGAGGATATGACAAGTGACGTGGCTTGACTTCGCCCTCCTGACTGGACCATCAGTGTCACTGCTGCCTCTGTCCCGACTCTCCGCTCCAACGTACAATACTACATATGCCGCGACCGAACCCCATTCGTACAGCAGCAGCAGAAGTCGTACACACTGCACACCCACGCACAATAGCGAGAGCAGTCTTAATAGGTACACGCATCCGCTGATTGGAAACCGCCTGAGCGAGGCAGCAGGGAGCGAAGTCACTGAAACGAGGACTTTGTGACTTTGGCACAATGGAAACTTCCGCCGGAGTCTGAGCTGACAAACGAGCTTAGATGCGCTAGGCTCGCTGAAATTCTCATGAATCTTGTGCCGAGCTAAGAAAACATGGAACATTTTTTTTTTTTTTTTTTTTCCACAATTTCTTACCCTTTGATATCTTTAGTATTTTTCTTTTTCTTATTATATTGACACATAGATTTTTGAAGATCTTCATCAGAGCGTTTGAGCAGGCAAACGTGCTTGGATGTGCTCGGCGCGCTGGAACTCTCATAAATTTAGCGGCGTGTCGCGAAAACATAATCGAGTTGATAATTTCGATTTTTTTGTTTTTTTTTTTTTTTCTTTTTTCACCTGACGTGGATTTTCAGAGATAGGAAAGAAATAAAAAAAATTACCCGTGCAGAAGTACGCGGGAGTATGTTGTTATTGTCGCGTGCCTGATTCATTTACACGATAATCGCGAGTGAGCGCCACGTACAGCCGGTCTATATACGAATCGATTCGCTCTTATCCGATAACTCGCCGCCTCTTTTCGTGCACGCCATCGGGCCACACCACTCACGTGTAATTATAATAATGAGTGGTAATTTATGATTTATTGCACTTTGGCGGTATAGGCGACGCGGAGAACAACATTTGCTCCGATGCGATAAGAGAATGTAACGCTCGCTCGAGTCACCACGCCGTGGTCACGCTTTTTTTTTTTTTTTCTTTTGTCGCGTGCGGAAGATCCGGAATTTTCATTGCCTAATTCTTGTTTTATTTTCTTTTTGGATGCTCCGATGCATCGATTTTGTTTTGTCGCACGGTCGACGCTTGAGATCAAGTGCGATACCGCAGTCGCTAATAAAAGGTAAACCGTCGTCATTTCTTTATTAGTTTTTTTTCTTTTTTTTTTTTCCGAGGTTCACTCAGTGTTAAATGCGAACTCTTAGTATTTTCGTCAATTGGTTTCACGTATACAAATAATTAGCGTTCACCCCGAATCCTTTAGAAAAGGATACTTTCCATTATCAATCACCGAGTTTTGGTATCGAGTTGAGCCTCAAAGGTTTCGGTACTGTGCGCTCAAGCCACAGTGCCGAACAATCCAGAATTTTCATTGCCAAATTCTTATTTTACCTTTGCCTTCGATGCTTAAAGTGAGGCGGGACATTGCAGTCGGTAACAAGCACGGTAAACCCACCTTATAATTTTTTAATATTTTATTTTTTCAAAGGCGTGCTGAACATTCAGTGTCAAACGCGAACTCTTAGTATTTTCATCGGTTGGTTTCATGGACACTAATAATTAGCGTTTCCCGCTAATGCTTTGGCATCCTGGAAAAACAAAAAAAAAAAATACAAAAAGAAATGTGTAATTCCCGATACCGACGGAGTTTGGTTATCGAGTTGAGCCTCAAAGGTTTCGCTACTGTGCGATCAAGTCACGGTGATTATCAGTCACGAAAAATTGCGTTTTTTCCGAATGGTTTAGCACGCCGAAAAAAAAAAAAAAAAAAAAAAAAAAACAAAGTAAAATAACATAAAATAATCCTATTACCGACCGAGCTTTGGTATCGAGCGGGTGTCGACATCGCCTCAAGGCTTTCGGTACGGTACGATCGAACCGCAGTGATACTAGTCGCGAACGAGAAAGGTTTTTTTTTTGTCTCGTATCTACGCAGTAGTAGGTACTCACGAGCCGGCTGGCTGACTGACTCGTCGGATTATGTTCGCGAAGGGCTATTCTCTCGGGACATCATTAGCGTCACCCATACGTGTGTGCGTGAAGCGGACACACACACACACACAGACGAAGTACGCCGGCTTGCGCAGTTCACGAAGGCACAACGCTTGACCGATCAAAATGTCTGAAAGGTTTACAAGCCGAAACGAAAATTATAAGGCTAGCCACATCTCCGGCAAAAGTTTCAGAGCGTTAAATCCGCGGTCTCGTTCGGAACTTGCCCCGGTTCTTTTCCGATCCGCATTATCGGTTCTTATCGGATCCGACCCGACGTAACGCTTCACATTTTTTATCAAGAGTCATCCAGTATTGCACAGAGAAAAGTACTTGTCGTTTGCACTTTTAACAAACCTTTTTCACCCAAAATTGTCTACAAAATTGTTCTTCTTAATATCGCAACAAAAATATTTATTACATTAAGAAACATTTGAAACAAATAAAAGACTTTTGTTGTTTGAAATATTATCAAGAAAGAAAATTGTGCATGTTTCCAAACAAGTAATGTCTGTACCTATTTTGCCACATTACCAATAAAAGAAAATACGTTTGTGTACCCTACAAATATATTTTATCCTCGACGGAGAAAATCAAGCAAATTGAACCGACGTCTCGCATCACGGTCTCGCACACCCAGAAAAATAATTTATTTAACGGCCACCGATTATTTGATTTAAATAAAATATTTATTTCATTTACGTAACTATTTACTTAATTTAAATAAATATTTATTTAAATCAAATGAATATTTGACTCAAACCAATTAAACGGTTGCCGTCAAATAAATTATAAATTATTGTCCTATTACAATTTCCAAAGTCCACAAATTTGTCATCCCTGTGTTTTGTTATTATTGCAAAGCGTGTTTCCAATATTAACAAAGTGATTTGGTAAAACGAACAAGAAAAAATATTCTTAATGTTTGCAAGCAAGAACTTACTGTGTGCCATACGATTCAATTTTGTCCTCGACGTAGAAAATCGAGCAAATTGAACCAACGTCTCCCAGCAGGGCTCGCATTTCGTATTTCAATCACAGTAACCCGGCGGCAGTCCTTGAATCGAGGACTGCGCCGGGCTTTTTCGGCTCTCCTCCGATCCTCATCGGAGCCCGATGCAGCTCTAAAACTTTTATTACGACTCCATCCGGGATTAAATGCATCTTCTCAGTCAACAGTGAAAATCGAGCAAATTCGCCGAACATCTCGCGACCGGGCTCGCAGCATCCCTTGTGCGCTATTTCAATTTCCACGAGTATCGCTGACAACGATCCGGCGAGCGGTTTCGGCCTCGCCGAAAATCGTTCCCCATCGTCTGCGACACATCTAGATATTAACGTGCGCGTTCACTTCTCGTCGCGGTACCTACACCGCCCTCCACCGAGAGCTAACCGGAGGGTCCGAAGATTCTCTCTCTCTCGAGGGATATCGCCAGCGCAGGGGAGCGATCCGGATTTCATCCGACAGTACCGACGCCCTCCTTCATCCCCCGGGAAGCACCGTCCATGCTCGTCGTCTCTCCCTTAATTACCCTCGACTTGTCCTGCCTATCGATATTTTTATTCATTCCCACACGAAAGATTCGTCTCCACTCGGCACAGTGTTTGCTCAAACCGCATCGACTCTGGAGCGAGAAAAATCGTTTTGTTTCACTCGACCAAAAATATGGTTCGTTAATAATCCATTGTCAGAAGAGCGAGAAAATTTGCCTCTGCAGCCAAAGGATTTGCTGATAGGGCGAAGAATTTTCTGCCGCAGAAAAAAATCATTTTTTTTTTTCTCCTCCTATTAAATAAATTCATTACACTGAGAACAAAAATATAATTTTCTCTACTATACGGAGTAATTGCCGGAGAGAACGTCTGGAGATTACATATAGTTATGTTATATATAGCAATATAGTTTTTTTGTCGAATGATATTTGATTGGTTGAACTGTAATTATTATTTGTTGCTATTAATTTGTGACGATTGTCCCAGTTGTAAAGTGCGGACGTTCCCCCTCAATGGGATTGTATTTTATAGTAGAACGTGACTAAAGTCGATCTCCGCTTGGTGCGGTGTTTGCTTCATACGTCACGGCTTGTATACTGAGAAAAATGGTTTTGTCTTACTCCAATAAAAATGTGATTCATCGATAATCTATTGTCAGAGGAGCGTGAAAATTCGCCGCTGCGTCTAAACGAGTTGCTGATAGCGTAAACAATTTTTTACCCGCAGTAACAATAATTCTTCGTCCCTATGTTGAATAAATAAATTACACTTAGAAAAAAAAAAAATATATATATATATAGTTATTTCGAGTATAAGATGAACAATTTCCTGAATGAACGTCTTCACATATAGTTTCCGTCGAAAGAAATTCGATTGTTTGAGTTCTAATTATTATTTGCCATTGTCATTTGTGATTAGCGTCCCAACAGTACAATGCAGACGGTTTCTCACTGTATTACAGTAGAGCGTGACTACGGTCACTCTAAATATGTCATTTTGACATTGAGAAAAAAAATATATATATATAGTTATTTCTACCATACGGAATAATTCCCCGAGGGAACGTCTGTAAATAAACTTTCTTTTTTTTTTTTTTTTTTTTTTTTTCAATGATTACTTTTATTTGACATCGCATCGACTGCTATGGTTATTAGCGACGGTATAGATCTAGTTTCCGTCGAATGACATTTCATTGGTGAAAATGCGAGTGTTATTTGCTGTTATCATAAGTGATTATTCTCCGAAAATAATAAAACGTAGACCTTCCCTCAGTGGGATTACATTTTATAGTGGAACGTGACTGCGGTCACTCTAAATATGTAATTTTTTTTCTCAGCCTAGTTGACAGACTTCTTGCCCTCCCGACAAATTGTTTCTCTCCGCGTACTTCGTCCGGCCGAACGGCCCCTCCGTAACGGCCGGCCCCCCGTAAGCTCGTTCCAGTCTTACGTGACTCCGACGCAGATTCGGGGATTTATTTGCAACCACGGAGTGGCACGCGTTGACTGCGAGCCCGATCGCCCCTCTCATTGAATCAAAGAAATTGTACACGCATATCGGAGCGTTGTACGAAATTTTACATGAAATTTTGAATTTCTCGCACTCCCTCGATAGCCACGGCCGCCTCTCGGTGCTGCGATAACCGCGACGGGGAGAAGCCGACGGGCGCGGAAACCCCGCGCTCAAAGCGTGTTGCCCGATGACCTGACTAGCCTGCCACGAGTACACGTGCCAGTCGCATACACTGCGAGGACCGCTCCGCCGCTGTTCCTCGATGATTTCCCTGGAGGTTCCTCGGCGGCTGGCTCGTGGCAGCCTCGCCGGAGCCGGCGTACAGCACCGAGACTAACTCCGCCTGAGCATCGTCCTCCACCACGACGCGCTGTCTAATGGCCGGATCCCCAGACTCGCTTGTGCGTGTGTGTGTGTGTGTGTGTGTGTGAATTCTTTCATTTTTTTTCTTCAACTTTGCTGATAAAAATTTTAGAGCTTTAAATCGGGGCCTGACGAGGCTCATACAAGGCCTTATCGAGGCCTGACGTAAGAGTACAAAAAGTAATTGGGGTGAAAAAAATTGTAAAAAAATGGCCCTTTAAAAATAAAATACATTGGAACCGAGAGAATTCTCTTTCAGCAAGTGGATTGTCATTTTCCGCAAATATAATTCCCTTGCATCGAATGGATTTTATTTAGTGTCTGAATATGGCCCACTTAGATTATCGCGTAATTAATTGTACACGAGTCCGGTCCACTTTTCGTTACTTTTACCCTATCACTGATCCTCAAAGTCGGACTCTGCCTCTAGCGGCCGCCTTTGCGACCAGGCGCTGTATAGCCCGTTTCCTAAACTTGCATGGGTGTGCGTATGACTTTCTTCATTTTTTGAGTATATTTCCTGATAAAAAATTTTCGAGCGTTAAATAGAGGCCCAATAAGACCCCGAAAAGAGCCTTGATGGGACCTTATCGTCTGACGTATGAGTATAAAAATTCTTACGAGTATAACAATTCTTAAAGTATAAAAATTCTTACGGGTATAAAAAATTCTTAGGCGAGTAAAAATTCTTACGGCTATACAAATTAATTAGCGTAAAAATAGTGGCCTCTGAATATAATCCATCTGACCTTAGAGGATCCTTTTGCGGCAAGTGGATTGTCACTTCCCGCAAATACAAACCACCTGCGTCGAATGAATTTCATTGGGTGTGCGAATATGAACCACCTCGATTACCACGTAAATCAGTGATGCATGAGACTCGTCCATATTCCCCACTATTACCCTATATCGCTGATCCTCAAAGTCGAACTCGGATTCTTGAGACCTCCTTTGCATATCCCGTTGTTTACGTCGATGAATAAATAATCCGTGCATCCGAGGGGGTCTCCGAGGCGCGGGGAGGATAACCGGCAGCCTGGGAATATATCGCGACTCGGCGAATGTCGCCGTTGCCACTGGTACGGAGTTGACCCAAGGGTCCCATCGAGGAGAGCAGCAAGTGTGCAACAACGAGGTCCCCGCCGGTCTTTGGCGTTTCCACCGGTTGGTTAATGCTCCGGGATGGAGCGTAAACGCCGGCCGAACGGAGAGCGAAGCGTCTCTGCACAATGGCCCGTAACACTTGCACAAGCTGCCTCCTCTGTTCTCTCTGTGAAAAAGAAGCAAAAAAAAAAATAATAAAAAGACAAGAAAGAGGGGGGGGGGGGGGAGGGCTCGTGCAGTCTGAGCGCCACGTAGGAAAATACACTGTTGGAAGTGGGCGCCATGGCAGGGTAGGTGGGTAAAGGTCCTCGACGAGCCCGGGCGACTTCTCACACGGAAAAACCCCATGGGCCATCGACACAATATGCTACATCCGATACTCCTGGCAGAGTGCGGAGCTCCACACGCTCCTGTGGCAGCGACGTTCCCATAACTCCCTCGCGAATAGCCACACACACGTTCTGTACGTACAAACTACTGTGCACACGCACTCGTGGGCGTCCCGGAGGAATTGGCCCGCTGATATAATGTGAGAACTCGATTCGCCTACTTCGTCGACTGTCATGACGGAGTACAAACAACTTCTCGAAAGCCAAAAAACAGAAAGAGATGGATGAAAGATTACCGCCATTGGCGAATGATTTTTGGACGCTTCGCGGAAACCGCGGCGGTGAAGACTCGCTATGACAAATGGCACTGGAGGAGATCCGGTCGAGCTGGGATCTTGACACTGCGGATTGCATGCTGCGCGAAGAATAATAAGCGACGAAAGGAAAAAAGGGAAGGAGTACGGTTTCGGGGTGTCTGGACGAGGCCTTATGCCGCTCGCCTTCGCGAGCTGGCACCGAGATCCCTTTACCGGATCCTGTACGCGCAAGGTTTCCAACAGCTGCGCGGTTTCGATATCCTTGGGCAATGGTCGTTTCGGAAATCGACACTGTTCGCGTCGGTCGCGCCGTCCGGAGTCTGATAAGAACAATATACATTGTACGAATAACGCGTACGGGTGAGTTGACGGGACCCTGGAGCGACGTCAATCATAAGAGGGCAGCTGCTGGTCGTTCGAGTCATTGGGTTTCCGGTCCGCCAAGGATCGCGCCGGAAGCAATTCGGCTGGCCAAGACCCGTGACTCTTCGGGTCACTTGTCACTCGCCATGCTGTGATTATGTTTTTTTTTTTCGATTAATTAAATTGTAACGGAGTAGCGAAAAAGCTGAGAAAATACAATCCACTGCGATGACAATTACTGTGAAAATATGTTGGGAACAGTAAAAAAAAAAAAAAATCAATATAATCTTTCATTTTCACTGACGTCAATCGGAAATGGTTGAGAAGAGCGACAAGTAACTCTATGCGAAACATTATAGTTTGCCATGACGTTACGAGGAACGACCGGCGAGCGATGCTTTGATTTTTCATTTTTATTTTCTTGATTCATTAAATTATAACCGAGTATCGAGAAACCTGAGAAAATACAATCGGCTGCGATATCGAAAACTACGAAAATGTATTCGAAACAGTAAAAAAAAAAGATGCATTGCAATCTTTCATTTACATTCGCAACTCAAACGGAACTGTTTGAGAGAGAGCGAGAAGCAACGTCCATACCCGAAACGTTATAGTTTGCCACGATGGTACGAGGAACCGCCGGCTAGAGCTTATATCCCGAAAACGAGGGTATAACAAGAAGCCACTTGGCGAAGAGCGCGGTAATAGATTAAAGCCATCCTCCACCCTACGTGCCGCTCGAGCTATACATATACACCCCTTAACACCCCCATCGAGTAGTTCGCTTTAGTTCACTTGACCCTCCCTATGTGCGCTATATACGTGCTGCGGGAAGCGCGAATATATACTCTTCAATTCGTACGGTTTAGTCCATGACTCTGTCTGCGATTCTCTCACCGTCGTCCTATCTTCTTTCATCTATTCTGCAGATGGCACGTACACCATCCGGCATTCATTCTCGTACGCTCTTTCGTACGGCGTATCGATCATGGGCAGTAGGTATTTCAAGCGCATTTTACCATGGACACTTTGTACTCGTAATCCGCGCATACAGCACGATTATCGTACCTACGGACGGAGAGACACGCCGAACGACCGGGTGCCACCCTCCCCCGACGGACCGATCGGGGTTGGTGTTTAAACGAGCCCACGCAATTTCCTTAATGCACTGGCCAAATGCCCCCTGGTGTATCGCCCACTGTAAACTACAAACTGCACCCTCACCCACTGTCCGTCTCGCAGAGGGTCAAGATCTCGGTTCACGTTCCGCAACGGCGTTTTGTTGGCAATTGTCCGACAATGGGACAACAACCTTTCGCAAGATTTATCTCCAGAAATTTTGTCGAGGTGCGTTTTGTTTTCTGGGGAAAATTTGCGATGATGGAGCCTTTTGAGATGTGAGCTTAATTTTTGAACAACGGTTGTGAAATTAACGAAAGGAAGCCATCGATGGATCGATGGATCGATGGATCGATGGATCGATGGATCGATGGATCGATGGATCGATGGATCGATGGATCGATGGATCGACGGATCGACGGATCGACGGATCGACGGATCGACGGATCGACGGATCGACGGATCGACGGATCGACGGATCGACGGATCGACGGATCGACGGATTGACGGGAAATTATTTTATTTTTTATGGTCTAGGACATGCAAAACATATTTCTAGAGCATAATGCGACAGTCTAATTTTTTTAATTCCAACACTTCTCACCCTTCTTACATATTTCGTATACAATAACAGATAACATTCGTAAGTTGCGTTTCGTCAATTGTCCCGAATGGAATACGCACTCGGTTGTCACAATATTGCCGACGAATGCGGAGGCATCTCGACGCGACTGCGGAATGGCTAGCAGGAAGGTTCCGCACCTTCGGTTGCGCGGGTTGCTTTTACCCACCGAAATTCGAATATCTTCGAGTCATGAATGATAATGATGACTAACGAGCGAGCGCAATGACGGGATAAGCTCGCCGCTACCCGCCGTCTGTTGCAAATAAAACGGCTAATGGACTAGCTGAGCAATCGGCGTTGCCCCATGTGATAAAAACCGCTGGGGTAGAAAACACTTTGTGTGCCTATCCTCGATGTTGATGTCTAAGCTGGCCACTCGCTCACTTTCAATCGACACTCTTGTACGATACCCCGACACGGTATGGGCGTCTCCGGTGCATAATCCTATTCACCCCTCGGCCACCATTCATCCTCTCCGTCCTCCACCCGTAATATATGCGACTCTGTACATTATATCGTACGAATTTATCGTTCGCGATGCCGCGAAAATATACGAAAAAAAAAAAAAAAAAAAAAAAAAAATGAATTTTATAAAGGAAATCAAGAAAGGTCATTTACGTATTTTTTTGGTTTGTCGGTGTGCGTTTCGTATAAAAGGAGTGAAAGGCGACGGTGATCAAGAGAGCGGAGCGCAGGAGGAATAAAGTCGGGACATCGAGGGGGTCGACGCTCCCTCGTATGGCACATTCGTCGGAACAACCCCCTCGCATATCCGACGATCCGTTGGCGTATTAGTCAGTTCCGCGGGCACATTGTCCGCATTTCATACTTATTTGCACAATTTCCACTTGATTTTTCGTTGCCCGGTCTACGAGCGTCATTTTTATTATTATTATTATTATCACTTACACAGATAATGTACTGAGCAAGTGGCGCGAGGGCCAAATGTTTTTATCTGTCTGTTTTGTCCACCCCCCCCCCCCCCCCCTCTGTCAGATCGGAGAAAAGAACGTTAACGCACTCGGTAACCCGAAGCATCGCGGCTGGTGCAGCCTCGTTGGGCTTTTATTGAATGGAAGATATTGCTATTATTAATGTTATTGGCCGTGGGCACGGCGCGGATTTATTTTATGATGCCTGAAGCTCCTTCTAACCCTCGGCCAATTTAACTGAAAAGCGTCGCGAACGAAAAAAAAAATAAAATAAATAGAAAAGTAAAAAAAAAAAAACGTTGTTATGCTGCTGAGTGTTCGTGGCATTTGTCGGTAAATATATCTGTGCTATATAAAATAGATATTTTGCCGCAAAAGAATTATATATATCTCGAATGTGCTCTGAAATAAAATTGCTCCAATATATATGATTACTTTGTATGATTAATAAATTATCTTATATTTACATATTAATATATCATCGTACAAAATCGGCGGGTTTTCAATATTAATTTTTACTATTTTTCGCGCACTTATTTAAAAATTTTATTGTCTATTGTTTACTTTAATAATATATATGTATATATATATTTTTTTTTTTTGCCAAAACTGCAGTTCTCATTGATTTTCTCCGATAGACAGGCAGATTGAGACACAAAGGCTAGTCGAGAGCCCCGAAATACCGTTTAGCGAGCACATGACGTTAAAATCGGTGTCCGTCACATACGCGGATGACCGAGGGTCGACCGAGCTGGGGGCTCGCCAATCAGTAGAACCTGTCGTCGTACGCTCCATGCATTGTGATCTCTCGTTCTGTCGACAGGATGTCGACACAGTGATAATATGACGAAATATTCGCGTATTTTTCGCTGCCAGCGTTCGTGACACTTTGTTGTCAATGGTAATCACCGCAGTAGACCGGAATTTATTATCTTCCATAAAACCAATCGTACAGCACACCCCGACGGAAATTACCAAAAAGATGCACTTGAAACACATTGAATTCGGTGTTTTTTTGATATTACTCGTATATTAAAACACTCAAACTGATGTATAGTCGAGAGAGAGCACATTTATAAAAATATATTCCCATGTATGCTTTACACGTGTCCGAAACATACAATTTCTTGAAACAATATTAATATATAATAAATATTACCGAATTTTTTTTTTTTTTTTTTTTTTTTTATATATCACATATATTTTTTTTAATTTTTTTTATATATCACATATATTTTTTTTTCCCCAACGCGAGCATGTTCAGTCGGGAAGCCGCGTTTATCTGAGCAAAAGGGTAAAACACAATGCCACCACGCTGATACACATAAAGAGGATTTATTGACTAAAGGAAACAGGCATTACGAAATTTTATTTCACATCTGCATGCATCGGTGTGCTGTTGTGCATGTTATTAAGCACCGCACGCCGCATTTGACATTCATGACTTTTCCCTCGTACGGTGAATACGTCCGGGCTTTTTCTGCTTTTTGTGTCGTGCCCCGCCAACTGTTAGCCACATAAGTCCTATCACAGCTACCCGCTATCGCTCGGGATTGTTCCCGGTATATTACGGCCGTTATTATATATGTATGTGGACCAGGGCGGGTTTCGTCGATACGCGTTATTGCCCCCCTTTCGGGACTCGGTCTGGCTTACATCAAGAGCCCTTTGCTGGCGCCTACGGCTCACTGTACCATATGCATATATGCCGAGCGAACGAGATTTCGCGCACCTTAACTCGTTTCGGTGTATTTACCGTTTGAAACGGGTGGGGAGTCTGTATCCACTGGCTGACTGATTTATTTCTCTTTCGAGGATATTATTCATGGACTCCCTCACTTCCCTGCTCCTATCTATGTAGGTACATAGATAGGAGCAGGGAGGTGAGGGAGCGTATACCGCCTCTAAAAGCAAATTCGGGCCTTTATTAAATACATATCGAGTTATGATGGCTCGCGCGATTCGCGCGCTCGCGTGGCTTTCACAAAATAGGCCGGAGGGTCTCTCCATAATTCTGGCACAGTCCATCTTGAGTACTCGGAGTATCTATTAATATCTGTATCTTTGAGTATCCATGAGCATCCGTGAGTATCCGTGAGTATCCGTGAGTATCTTTGAGTATCTTTGGGTATCTTTGGGTATCTTTGGGTATCTTTGGGTATCTTTGGGTATCTTTGGGTATCTTTGGGTATCTTTGGGTATCTTTGGGTATCTTTGGGTATCTTTGGGTATCTTTGGGTATCTTTGGGTATCTTTGGGTATCTTTGGGTATCTTTGGGTATCTTTGGGTATCTTTGGGTATCTTTGGGTATCTTTGGGTATCTTTGGGTATCTTTGGGTATCTTTGGGTATCTTTGGGTATCTTTGGGTATCTTTGGGTATCTTTGGGTATCTTTGGGTATCTTTGGGTATCTTTGAGTATCTTTGAGTATCTTTGAGTATCTTTGAGTATCTTTGAGTATCTTTGAGTATCTTTGAGTATCCATGAGTACATGTGAGTATCTTTGTGTATCCATGAGCATCTTTGAGAGCTTTGAGCATCAGTGAGTATCGGTGCGAGTGCCCAATCGTCATGAACTTTATTATTATGTAGATTTCATTGGGACCTTCTTGATCCTAAGCTATTCACTATACTCCGAGAGAAACGGTGGATCTCTCAATTCGCATTATTAAAAAAAAAATATATATATATATATATTCATTTATTTTGACACTGATTAATAATTGAGACTGAGGTATAGATCATATTAACGATGATCCAAAAGTCGAAGCTTCACGGGTTCCTCGGGGTTACCGATTGCCTCGTTGTTATAGGTGTTGTATCTGCATGCGAAATTACGGACCATCTGTCGCTTCTACGCCAGGATCCACGGTAAGCCATAAAGAGGAGGGTGACCCGACACAAAAAAAAAAAAAAAAAAAATTGCCGCACGCGCGTGATCGTCAGGTGGAAAATCGTGGCTTCTTCACGGTGCGTTAACCGATCCCTGTGCAATAGGAAACATGCTGCCGGGAACAAAGGGCACCGATCTTGCGTTGCGTTTTTGGCATTGCCAGAATAAGCATTCGAAATCATGCAGATGCTGAGTTCCGATTGTATAACGCGAGTTTTATGGCACGCATTATTACCACCGGTATGGGAATCTTGCGTATAACGAAATATGGACGAGCACGATTAGTAAAAGTGAAAAAAAAAAAAAATTACTTTCGAAATTAATGCACGGTATCGAAAGCTTTTGTACATAAACTCTTTCCAAAATTTCAATCACACGTTCGTCGCAATTTTACAGCAACATTTTCTATTTTTCATAAAGATTTTTGTAAATTTCAGGCACCAAATTTGTCATTTCCAATATCTGGTATTTTTATTTCACAAAAAAAAAAAAAATACATTAATGTAAATTAATTAAATTTCAAGTCGCGGTACATTAAATGTAAAACTTATTTGTACCGTGTACATACATTTCGTAATTTATTTTCACTGTCCCACAGAAGACGTAGAAATTAGCTTCCAATACGGAAGCTCGTGCAAAAACCCACCAAAGCAATTAAAAGATTTCGAAATCGGAATGTACATTACAATGATCCTATCGAATGCAATAAGACACATTTCCGCTGGGTGTTCAAACAACTCGATCGCACATGAAAGTTTTATCTATAAATGCTATAATACGCAAATACAATGGAAGCTCCATTGTTCCGAATAGATCGCGAGCTCGAGTCCGTTTCGGATCGACGAAAATTCGACTAATGGAAATTTGAATCCTGTAAAGCATAAAAAAAAAAAAAAAAATTCATATGCACGCATATCGATGTCTCCGCGCGTTCCGAAGAAGTAATGAACACCGCGCGAAAGGCCGACGCGCAAGCGGTCTGAGCTTCGAAGCTTATTAATAATTGAGTCTGCGAAATGAAAGCGCGCTTCGAAGCGCGCTTTCATTTCGAAACAGTCCTCGATGAAGTAACACAGAAATTTAGCGGCACGATTCGGATGAAAGGACGCTCGGACGCAAAGCGAGTCGCCGTTCTGACAGTGGTGGCTTCGGATAATCGCGGTTCCACTGTATATCGATGCGATACGCGATGAGGGGGTAGACGAAAGATTATAAAATGGCGTTCCTCGGCTGAGCCAGCAGCTTCACACCGCACTTGGCTCACATCGCGCTTCTTCTCAGCATATCGCGTCTCTCGTTCGCTTCCAAACCAAAACGCGCCCCCCCCCCCCCTCCCACCCACCCTCCCCATCCCAACGTATTTCTTCTCTTGGCAGTTTCCACCCTCGTCGCGTTTTAAAGCCTAGTCGATGGATTTTTGGCATTCTCATTGGTTCAAGCTACATTTTTTGCACAAAAAAAATTAAAACGGGACCGGAAACATATGGAACATCGTTATTTAGAGGTGTTTAATGTTTAGCGGAATTCCGAAGCGCGGAAGGGCTGACGCGACACACAGGCGAGCGATCGATGTCGCTTCAATTATTTAAAAAATACCGCACGCAATGAAACGACAATTATAGATGATAAAATATAGTTCGATCTAATTATGTTTCTCCTGAGAACGAGGACGAAAGTGTCTTCGGGTAAAAACAAAGAATATTAAAAAAAAAAAAAATTTCTTTCTTCATTGTTCCATCGAATGCGATTATTAAAAAAATCTCGCAATGAATTATGAAAAATTCTGTATGCAGTGTGTTGTCTATTAATGAAGATAAAGTACAGTTTCGTCGATTTTATATTTTCTCAGAAAGTGTCATTATTTCGATTTTCTATATCTCTGAGAGAGAAACATTAATTTTTTTTTATTTAACTTTTACATTATCTTCATTTCTTCGTTCGTCCATCGACTGCGATTATTAAAAAATTCTCCACGCAACGAGATAACTATTGGAGAAGATAAAAAATACAGTTGGATCGATTTTTATCACCGACAGAGAGAACGAGGCTGTCTTTGAGAAAAAACAACAAAAAAAAAAAAAACATTTTAATAATTTTCTTCCCATATTTTTTGGTTATTTCTTCGTCGCTCATTCATCGACTCCTCTCCGCGTATCGTCGCTTGTACACGCTCCGAAGTGGCTAAACACGACATAGAGGGATGCCCTCGCGCCATACTGGAGGCGGTCGATCTGCCGTCCAATCGTCACTCTCGCGGGGGTGGTCGCGGAGGGTTGCGACCACACCCAGTCACCCCCCCCCGGAACATCCCCACGCCGAGACACCCTCGGGAATCACGTGCGCACGAGCACAACCGCAGTGAGCGTACAGTCGGGCGCGTGCTCTCGCCCTGTAAACTCTCGTTGACACACATAACACTCACTATAGGACACGAGACCACTTCGCGGCATAAATAAATAAATAAATAAAAAATAAATAAAATACAAACAAAATACAAATAAAATATAAATAAAATATAAATGAAATATAAATAAAATATAAATAAAATATAAATAAAATATAAATGAAATATAAATAAAATATAAATGAAATATAAATAAAATATAAATAACAAGTAAATTAATTGCGAAAATTAAGAGAATAACTAGTCTTGCGATGCGATGCGATGGGCATGAAAAATAAATGGCACGAGGAGCCTAAAAATTGTTTGACGACAGTGAAAGCGGAGTGCTGAAGTTGTTACGGCGCATTATCAATGGATTTCGTGGGGTCGATCGGGGGAAAAGTAATTTTCATCGGCGATGATAAGATAAGGAGTGTGCGCGGACGACACGCGATAAGAACATAAGATAGCTTTCGTTGAGGTTGCGCAATCCCGATCGCCGATTTTGCTGTCGGGATGATCGGTATCGAGATGCTCGGATGCGATATCGGGCTGCCGCTGGAGAGTGCCGCGTATCGCAATCGTACGGAGGTACTGACACCGCCGCAGAGCAGTCCCGAATCGCATCACAACAGCAACGTCAATGCGTCGTCGAGGGGATATCATCCCCTAGCCGAGATAAATCTGCCGCAAAATATTCCCGATGTTTTACTGTGTAAGTTCGCGATGTCGAAGCGGCGCAACGAAGCCGGCGGCGATGAGCGCGATGGTGATTTCGAAGCTTTTAAGGGAGCTATGTCGCTTCGCGCCTCATTTCTCATGAGTTCGAGAAAAACAAGAGAAAATTCCATGTACTTCTCGATGGTAGAAAATTATGAAGAAATTCCATGCATAACTTAAAGGTACTGAAAAGATTAATTGTGCATAATAATAATTGCAAAAATTTTATTAACAAATGAATCGAAAAATTAATTGTTTAACAAATTATCCGGCAACATAACGTTTTTTTTTTTTTTTTTTTTTTATGAAAATGATTCGTTCATTTTTCTGAATACGTACGAATTTTTTCAGATTTTTTCAGTCAACTTTGATTTTTTTTTTTTTTTTTTTTTTTTTTTTCAAATATGGAAAAAATGTGTGAAAAAAACAAAAAAATCAAAGTTGGACTGAAAAATCTGAAAAAAAATTCATACGTATTCAGAAAAATGAACGAATCATTTTCATTAAAGAAAAAAAAAGTTGGTTTGCCCGATAATTTGTTGAGCAATTAATTTTTTTGATTAATTTTTTAATAACATTTTGAAATTATTATTATGGGAAATTAATATTTTTCAGTACCTTTAATATGAATGAATTTTTTTTTCAGATTTTTATACCGTCGAGAAGTACCTGGAATTCTCTCTAATTTCTCTCGAACTTATGCGAAATGAGCGCGAAGCTACCTTAAATCGCGACCTGATAAGACGTTTTCGGTATCTTGTCAGGCTCCGCGATTGAATCGTCTGAAATTAAGGAGGGAGTCTCGCTGAGGGTGACTTCGCATAAGTTCCACAAAAATAATAGAAAAATTGCAAGTACTTCTTGATGGTATAAAAATCTGCAAAAAATTCATGCATACTAAAGATACTGAGAAGATTAATTTTGCACAATAATAATTACAAAATGTTATTAACAAATTGATGAAAAAAATAATTGCTTAACAAATTTGCCCGCAACCCAGCTTTCTTTTTTTTTCGTGAAAAAAATTCGTTTATTT